>VSWD01000001.1:23016585-23039729 GCA_033119305.1 Pinctada imbricata | reverse complement strand
AACTAATCAACATGTCCGCTAAAAGGCATCGTAGAAAAGAAAGGGAAAAAAAGAAAAAAAAAAAAAGAAAAAAAAAAGATACATGCATAGAAAACACGCTTTCACTTCGTTTATACTGAGCCGATTATTTATAGAATAAATGTCTTTTGGAATGTGATTATACTGTGATAACCTCCAATGGATCCAGGAATTATGTTCCATAATGCTTATTATGAGAAACATAATTCCTGGATCCATTGTAGGTTATCACAGTATAATCACTTTCCAAAAGACAGTTATTATATATATTTACATCCCAGTTTTTCACGCTTAAATGACGTTGAAATAGGAATAAAAGTCCGTTGCTAATGCTCTGTTACTACGCACCGTCAAAGTTCAAATCAAGCCCAGTTACTATGACGTCATAGTTCAAACCACACCACCGCGGTTATACTCCTATAATCACAGTGTAAATTCTATACAAATGAATGGGCATATGTAAATATATTAAAATAAAATCCAAAGCTAAAAAAAAACAGGAGGTCACACAAAAAATCAAGGACCAGATACACTAAAAAGTCAGGACATACTCAACTCTTAAATCTTATGATTCTTAATTGTGATTCGTAAAACATCATAAATACATGAAAACAAACTGAAAAAGATGTCAACATGAACATTTTATGAAGTTTGAAAAAAATTATGACACAAAAATCCAGGACGTACAAAAAAAAAAAAAAAAAAAATCAAGGAAAAATAACACAAAAATCATCCCTCGTCAGGACACCTTTCATGGTGTGAAAAGGCGTTATATGATCCTGTTGCATTTTCTATAATTATTTTGTTTTCCTTTGATCCTTCTTATTTTGTTGATCATTTCACCATGGAAGGCAGGTTGTGAAATATCCAAAGTAATATACTATGTTGCTTGGTGGTTAGATCCAAATTTTAAACGAAGACGACTGTAATTTTTGTAAAATTTTCTAAAAGTTTTAAGTAGTTTATGAAAGCGGATTTCTTGACCTAAAAGTTTCTAAGTTATTTGTAAATTTCTACTGTGAAATCCAAATGATTAGTACTTGCTCTAGCGTACCGGATGTGCTGTCATATGTAATGCCTTATGATGGTCTGGGAAGATCACCGTCAAGCCAGGGAAAGACTCCCTATTTTTAATCCAAAATCATTTCTTTTGTCGTTCTTTTGGAATAATTTCATTCTTATATAATTCAAAAGCAGAATTGTCAATAGTCAGATAATCATCCAGATACCTAGAAGTATTAATTAAAACATTTCAAATCATCAAATTGTCTTTGCCTTTGAAGACTTTGATAAATTATTTTTCATAAGTGTATGAAAATAAATATATAACAAGAGGCGCACAGCTAGAGTACTGCTACCCACTTGTTTTTATGCTATAAAATCAACCATCCTACATTCACTCTTCCTATCCACTCTTTCTATCCTATGCCATCCTAACCTATCCTATGCTATACTATTCTATCTTTTCCTCCCTATCCTATCCTATCCTATCCTATCCTGTTTTATCCTATCCAATCCTTTCCGATACTATCCTATCATACATCGTATCCTATGCAACTCAATTCAATCAAATTGTTTCCCATCCTATCCTATCCTACATCCTACTTTTACTCAAGAATGTCTTTGATTATTCGTGAAAGGCAAATTTAAGGTCTCTTTAGCATTTCGCATTCATCCAAATTACATGCAAATGTAAGTTCTCGCTTTTGTCCGGTTATTCAGAGTCCGCAAAGAACACATACTTTTTTCGTGTATAAAATCTATCAAGGCAAAGGCATTGATCGTTTGAAATGCGTTAACACATCTACACATTAATTATTTCAACTGCATACCAAAATAAAAAAGGAAACGTATTTGTTATTTCAAGTATGAAAATCCGAAGTGTTTCAACTGGTTAACTTATTGAACAACATATCAAACCAACTTTAATGCACCAGAGACGTATCTACATGTCAAATGCAATTCTATTGAAAATGAACTTACCTTTATTTGTTGTAACATATTTTTGAGTTTTTCGACATTACCAAAGTATATGATCTGTTTTAAAAAGAAAGAAAAGTTAATAGATAGATTATAATAAATGACAGAATATAAATATCCGAAGAATGAAATTGTTTAAATGTATTTTTAAAACGAGAATGTTGATCACAAAACCAGAAAAAACATTAACATGGAGAAAACTATAAAGCAGTCCTCTGTCTTATACAATGTAAAACGGTACATTATCTTTTAAATGGGTTAATAGCATCATTTAAGAACAGATACATTTACAGCATGGACCAGACATAACTACAAGTATTTCCATTTTCAGCATGTACATGTACGACATACCGATTGGTATTCTTCTCTTTAATGTTATGTTCCATGTTTCAATGATGTTAAGCCTTGTTTGAAAGCAATTTTGATGTGTTTATTATCGCATTTGTCGTTCGTTCATATGGTAGTTAACGTGGTGCTCCAACTCTTCTAATTTCATGGGTGTATGTTCCGCTGTGATCATTTTAAAGCTGTCATGTTGGTATCTTTAAGTTGATGCTTTTGGATGCCTTAAAAGGTATTCAGCTGCATGTCGAATAAGCAAGTCGAAATAACGAGGTATAGAGAATGATTTTAACAAGAGGTCCAAAAGGACCACAATCGCTCAAGGACGTAAACCTAGCATATCAAACAAAAAGAAGTTTGTAAAAGGAAAAAAACCTGACATCAGAATGGAATAAACACTAACAACACTTCTTAAGACATCTCTCTATATAATCCTGATGCTTTCAGTTTGCCGATACGTGTATCCGTTCTGAAGAAGAAATTTGTCAAATAAGGGTACCTCCCATAACCTACTTTTGCCTGTTGTGGTGCCACCTGTTGACAGATCCGGACAAAAAACAACAAAACTTGAAGGGGAACATGATTACTTCATCCTTCCACGTTTCATGAAAATCTGTTCATCGGTTCTGGAGAAGAAGTTGAATATGTATGAAAATCACCCCTTTCCCTTGAGTAACTAAATACAAATGTTACCCGTGAGTGGTGACAGTTATTAAGAGACTAAAGCAAGATACCTGCTAGTAAATTACAGCCTCCCCCTCCTTTCACTACATTACAGATAACATTTGATCAAGACCACGAGTTACATGATGAAAATGAAGAGTTGTGGTCTTACCTTAACATTTTGAGCTACTCTCAATATTTTGATTTCAATGTTTTGTATATAAGTCTTCACAAGATGAATTTGAAAACACTAATTCATCTGTTTTTTAATTATTTAGCTTCCTTTTGCATACTAATTTAATAGTTCAAAATATATAACATTCAAATGAATCTATAATCCAAGAATTTAAACAACAAAAACATATATTAATATTAAAGGAAGACAAATCTTGCATACATGAGTCCTGATGTTATACCAACTTAAGAGTTCCCCCCCCCTATTGTACGAAACTGAAGTTACCAGGGTTAAAATTCCTGATTTAGATAAAAGAAGTGTCAGAACCTGAACCCACAAGCCTTGGGTCCTTGTGCACAGTAAACATGTTAAACGTCTTCAAATTCAATAGCATCATTTATAAACGGATAGATTTGCAGCATTGACCAGACATGTATATCTATTCATAATTGAAAATACTCGTAAAAATATGTTCAGCAGTTCTGGAGAAGAAGTGTAATATGTATGAAAATCACCCCCTCCCCCTTCCTTTTCACATAAAAATGAAATCATAAACATAAAAAAAAAATTAAAATTTCAGTATGAAATACATATCTTAGCATTTAGTAACTGAAATGTGATAAATGTGCAGTAAATTTATGTGTAAAATCATACACTTTAAAATGAGTTATCTGATGAAATAGTGCAAAATTGTGCATTTCTGTCCGAAAAGACGTCAAAAATGCGTCAAAAATTTGACTTCGGAGTGGAACCAAAAATTAAGAACACTTCTGAAAACATCTCTCTAGATCACCCTGATGCTTTCGGTTTGTCGATACGTCTTTCCGTTCTGAAGAAGAAGTTTGTCAAAGGAGGGTACCATCTGTGAACTACTTTTCCTGTGGTGGCGCCATCTGTTCACGGATCCGAACGAAAAACAACAACACTTGTAGGGGACCATGAGTACTCCATTCCTACATGTACCAAGTTTCTTGAAAATCTGTACAGTGGTTCTGGAGAAAAAGTCGAAAATGTCTAAAAGTTTACGACGGACGACGGACGCCGGACGGTGCGCTATGACTATAGCTCACTTGAGCTTCGCTAAGGTGTGCTAAAACAGGAAAACTAATCCTCAAGGAATGTGCATATTAAACATGAAAGCAGAATTACTTCGCATGAAACGCTTTCATTTTTTGTTATCCTAAGAAAGAATGATTCTAAGAGTGACTTCAGAAAAATAAAACCCCCATACAATGAATACGCATTTGACATAAGAAATGCTTAGTAAATTGTATTTGTTGTTCTAGCTCGTGAGAATCATAGGTACTCGTTGACGTGGTTTCACTTCATTTGTATTTGTTCCGATATTCGAAAAATCAATTATGTATACCCAGACGGTTCACGGCTGTTTACTCTTATTCCCTAATAAAGGGGACCATCTCAAAATACTTAATTGACTCAACGGGTGCCTATGACGAAAATTGTTTCTAAAGGTAGGTAAACGAATGGGTAAAGTTATATCTTTCTTCTTCAGTTATACCCGTACCCTGTGAGACAGCCTATGTGAGACATATAGGCTGCCTCAAAGGCTACATCATCCAATTATTAAACGTTATATACTAATCAGCTGTTTCAAGCGACCAATCAGAGATATCTTACTAAAGACGCGTGCGCCTTTAGAAAGTTCTTCCGGTAAATTGCAATGAAATGTTGACAAAGCTTGAATTTGACGTCGGAGGGTTATCATGTAATTTTGCAGAAGTGGGGCAAACTATTGTGAAATTCCATTTATCAGTAAGAAAGTACGATGCTTATCTAGTCCACCACTGTTTTCTACCAGTTAGCGTTTTCTCTCAACAATGCGTAGTAACCGTTGTCAAGGAGTAACGACAAGATCGTAGCTACTTAGAAAGGGAGTAAAATAGATTATTTTACTTTCTACTGTGTGAGACATAAAACTTTACACTCGTGACTGAAATTTTTCATGTTTAATGAGAGATGAAAATTCCGTCACTGGAGTAAAGGGGTAGGGCCAAGAAGCCCCTATAATGGTCCTGCAATTTTCCTTACAAATAAACTTAGGAGAGTATGAGCGTGAACAAATCAAACGTAAACCGTATCGATGTCGTAAAGAAAACAAAATCTGAAAAGTTATTGAACTAATGTTTGAATATCCTCTAGATTAAAGAGCAATGTTTTTCGAATGATGAGCAATATATATCCTAGTTTACATCTAAAATGCGTTTCTATCACGACATCGTTTTACCCTTGGCATATATTTTACTTCATCAAAGGGAGTTTATTTGACGTCATACTGAATTATGACGTTGTAATATTTTTTCCGCGAATTATTATGAAAGCGCTTTGTGCTTGTCTTATGTTATTTCACGCCATGACAACTTTACGAAGCGGAATAATTTGATTGCGATTGAATTGAGTACGTTAATACTTCAAAGTTAAAGACACAAATAAATTTAAAAGAATACATGTAATTATATTTTATAGTACAAGTTGACGATGCGGCGTTACTGACCACGCAATTTACCTCAAATATTGAAAACATGTAAAACTAATATATCTTTAAAGTACATTTCTTTCATTTACAAAACGTATGTGTTATAATGATTTAGCCAGAATTTATCACGAGGCCTATTGATTAGTAGTTTTAATAAGTGAGCATGACGACCGACTGTCAAATAATCAAAAGGACCAAAGATCACGTACATGTATGTTGTAAAATAAATGGATCCGAAGGACTCCGTAATTACACTTAATTCCCATTGTACGCCCTGTTGAAAAGGGAATTATTCTGTTGCAATTTTACTAATCTATGATATAACGACATTCAATGAAGAGAACAAGTGCAGGATATCAATGCGGAAGACGGGGTGTGCGTTTACTACCTTAACTATCATACCGACAACACCCCCCCCCCTCCGTCTAATCCCAGCACTTAGTAAAATGAAACAAGAAATGTGTCTCAGCTAACCTAGATAAGTCATTTAAAACAAACTTATTAAGAGATTAAGAAATCCTTCGTGTCGTTGTTCTACTAAAGTTGCTTCATTTTTTTAAAAATCTGATACAATATGTACGAATGTAAAAACTACATGTACATGAATAAATAGATACGTGTAGATGCCGCAAAATCAATTTTGAGAGAAATGATATACAAAGAAGCATACAGATAGGAATCTAAAACATCCATTTTTTCTCATTCATAGAGATTAACAGTATACAATATAGCCGAGCATTACCTAAAGTGAGCTTCGATCAAGATGTGCGCTACGTCACGTTACGTTGTCGGAACTTAAAAGCGCTAAGTGTTAGGAAAATGTATCAGAAATTGATCAGAATATGACTCAAATTTTTTATTTAATGTCCAGATTATAAAAAAATCTCAGATACAATGTATAGATATATAACAACTTTCCAATTTCAATCGTAAACAACGGATTTATCATATCCAGAGGCATGGTCAGAGGAATTTTAAGCTGAATATCTTTAAACGGCTTCACTCTTTTTTCTATAATTCATTTCTTTATCTTTAGCATGAATCACTAGATGATAAAAGAAACATTTTATCAAAATTCTATAATGCCAACTACTTGGAAAATTAATGTTTTTTAATTTTTCATACAATTTTTACTGTCAAAATTGGGATGAAATAAATGTCCTTCTCCAGCATGGTTACCATGGCAACAAAAATATTTTTTTTCGAAAATGATACATTTACTTCATTTGCTACGTCCATGGATAAAAAATTACTTCGTACTGTGTTATGTTGATTTTTAAAATAAAGTCCAAAGTTGGGACATTGTTTTAGAAAAAAATGGGCAGATTTACCTCCCGTTTTTGTCGGTATATAGGGGACAAACGGCTACACTCTTTTTTCATGAAATATTGCAATCGATGAAGGAAGGGATATTCTTTTATATGTAGACAATTATTTTCAATTTCTATTATTCCCTGAAAATGCGGTTCACACTCATACCTCCTTAATGAGAAATACTTAATATATTAAAAGAAATATAATGAATGTTTCCCACTTTTAATGACAGGAACATATCACCAACTTAGGCATCATAGGAAGTCTTATGACGTCATCACGTGACGTCATTTTCACGTTATTGACATAACATGGTCAAAAATGCTCGATAATATGTCTTTAGTGGGGAATTTAATGTAGCCACATATGTCGAGAAACTTTTAACTTTTATGACAAGAAAATATAATGATAATCTTTCATTTGTAAATTTTTCATTTTTCTCGATGCATGTAGCCAAGGCTTATTTTAAAGAAACATGTAGGTTTTACATCAATTTCACGGAAATTTGCCAATTTTAGTTTGGGGGGGGGTTAAAGCTAGTGATCAATGTAACATTTACATAATCTCAACACATGATTTAGTGAAGAACGTAACACTGTATCAAATCACAAAAAGGATATTTCATTTATTCAAATGTTAAGAAACCCGACCGATTAAGGGGCTTCGTTGTCCTACCCCTTTTTATGTCTCACTCAGTAGATCGTGATAGAACTTATTAATCTTGCTACCAAGACATTAACAGGCAAAATACAAAAAAAAAAAAAAAATTACTGTCCGCGGAGTTTACATAAAAGATATCCATTAGCTCAACTTCATTTTTAAAA
Source organism: Pinctada imbricata (assembly GCA_033119305.1). Classification (NCBI taxonomy): domain Eukaryota; kingdom Metazoa; phylum Mollusca; class Bivalvia; order Pterioida; family Pteriidae; genus Pinctada; species Pinctada imbricata. The sequence continues at coordinate 23,031,919 of VSWD01000001.1, read as the reverse complement.
AGATGGTCTACAGGAGTTTTGTTTCATTTACATTCTAGAATGTTCTTGTTTTTTGTTTGGAGATTTCTGTAATTGCTTGTTATTACATCATACCTTGTATAATACTAATAAGTTCAAGCGACTTTTATTTAAAGAAAAAAGTCATTATAATTTGAATATTTCCGTGGTTTTGTGTGTACCATTAATATTCGCGATATTGAGAAATGAGCCTGTTCATAGTCTCTTAATACTGTAAACGGGTTTTTTTCGCAAGCGTTTTATTTTCGCAATATTCGTTAGATACTTTTATTCGCGAATTTAAAACGCCGCGAACATGCCCTAACAAATATGTGAAAAGTTAGGTGCACACATTGTCGCGAAAATAGAACGCCGCAAACCAGTCACCTCACGTGAGTTCGCGAACGCCGCGAATAAAATACGGTTTACAGTAAATGTTTTGTTCTTGTAAATATAGAGTTACACTAATGAGATTAAATGTACAGGTGTAATAATCTATCAAACAGTAGACAAAAATGTATCTGATGCAATAGATATCGTGTTATCGTAAGACGACATCGGTCTCCTAGATACACAGGAGCTCGATGCCAACGATCCACAAGAATATCCGCCCCTACTTTCCTTATGTGTAAAGGACATTCACTACCCACATTTCACATATATATCTATTGTATTGCTTTATCCCAAAGCAGTCAAATCCCAAATTAGTTTTTGAGCAAAATGACTGTTTCTATAAAATATTTATGCAATAAATCAATATTTTGACCTCAAAACAAAGAGTTAAACCTCATGTTCAAATTTCTAATCATCTCACTTTTAAAGAGTATAACGGATAGTAAATATTATGATGTTTGAATCTTTGGTAGCAGAACTCATGCGAAAATGACAAATTTTTCCTATTTTCGGTGATTTTCCATTGACAAATATGCATTTTCCCAAAAATATCAATTCAGCGATGGACATTTTCAAGGAGTATTATTTTTCTTCTAAAATAATGTACTAATCTGAGCTTATATCATGTATCGTTTATGTCGGTTTCAGATATTATGTGATATGAAAATGGAGTTATATCCCTGTAGTCGCAACCCCAACCTTAAGCGCCATGGAAAGCTCACTGGTTAAAGGTGTGTTGTTCAATCAGGACAACGCTCCGGACGGATCACAAGTCTGTCACTGCCAAGGCTGCCATTCATGATTGTGGGTTGAATTTGAGTTAGCAGCCGCCTTATTCACCTCATCTTCCTCAATCAAATTTTCATCTATTCCTAGAAGTTAGACCAGCTATTTCTGGGACCCACTTTAGGTCCGATAAAGATGCCATACTTGCAGTGGATGGCTTTCTGACCAATCAAGATAAGGAGATCTTTAAAAGTGGTATTGAAGCCCTTAAACACCGAAGGGAAAAGTGTACAGCACCGCAAGGGATAATGAAAAAATATGATACAAAAGTTCTGATAAAATCTAAATCCGTAATACGTTTCTCACAACATATTAATCAGCCAGTTACATCTTTCCGTTCACTATCACAAAACGATTAGCTATTCCGTACGAAGCTTTAACTTTTACGACGTCTGAAATCATTTCAATAAATCAAGACTTGAACAAGGGTGTATCTATGGCAACTTAACTTGTTACTACTGAAATATTTAAGTATCTGTGAGAAATCATAAAAACCTTTTAATATGCCTTTGTTCAAAGTATTGTAAGGTATTCTACTGAATGACCAAAAAATTATGTTGAACATTTTTTAACGTGACGTATTTCTAATAACGAGGGAGGCTTATTCACCTTGGTACATGAACATTATATCGAAGTTATTTATATTATTTGATTTCCGTTTCGTGCATATATTTTCATCTTATATGATTTCAACCGTTCACTTACCTGTTTGATATAACAGACTAATACCATTCAAACAGACTTGCAAAAAGCAAAACCCCTTACACTCTTGAACCTTTATTAATCGGGAAATAATCTTTGTTAAAAAGGTTTAAGACTGTAACATAAAGGTATCCTTAGATGCACCTATTCAATTCGAATGTTTGCAAACAAAATTCGAATGCAAAATGTGTTAAAGATAAAAAAAGATATTGATTCACATTTCTATGAAACATTTGCTGTACGTTAAGTCCCTTTTGAATTTAACTTCCAATAAGTGGGTTAAGGCATTTCTGAATGAAGGAATTTCAACGATTTTATGACAACCGTATGAAAATATAGTATTCATGTCACTTAATCATTTTATGAAGGAAAATGAATAGGTCCGTGACGAAAATCAAGATTAATGCTTATTTGAAACTGGGTAAAAATGTCGGACATTTGTTGCTAAAAATAGCACATTTGTAAAGAAAATACAAAAAATGTTGAAATGCACTCATTTGATTTTTATTTTACTTTTATTTGTTATTATACAGTAAAACAGGTTAGAAACTTTGTATAAAAGTAAAATTTGATAAAGTGCTACCTTAGGTAACACCTTCACCGATAATTAAAGATTGTTTTAGATTTTACACAAAAATAACGAAATCATCCAAGTTGAGGTCAACATTTCAGAGATACCGATTGACGCACCTTCATTTTATCACAAAGCTTAAATGTTTCAAAACATTTTATTTGTTCGTTAGATGAAGATATTCTTCGCATTTCTATGAATCTGTGTCATGTGGATCTGTGTAATGGTCTCCGTCTATTTGTTTGTCATTTTCATAGCGAGTCGTCTGCCGTACGTCCGTCGGTTGTTTACTGTTTTACATTTATTACATCCCCTCTGTAACCCGTGAATTAAATCCAGTGAAACCAAGGATGCAAGTGCTCACAGTCCTCTAACAAGCTTTAATTCTTTGTGTCGATTGGTCAACATATATGGCTGCCTGGGTATCTGATTGGCTGACAGCTTTTCATCTTCTCCTCTGCAACCACATCGCAGAATTGCAAGACACATTACAGGGTAATCAATTACAAGTACATCAAATCGTCTAGTAAGTCTGAGCTTTTCGAGCGGATCATTCAACAAATATGGACACCGAGAGCTCTTATAGGCTGTTCAATTTGAGACTTTTATGCAACCTTTAGAGAATTTTATGAAACTTTATATGACGTTTGAACTCATTGTCCCATGCCAGGTGTGTGTTTTTCGTACAGATTACTCAACAAATATTGCCGCCGAGTACACTCGAAGGCTTACACATGTTCGACTGCCCCTCGAAACCACTGCACATAATATCATGAAACCTTATATGATGGCACTCAGAGCTTCTACCCAGTTTGTGCTGGGTTTTTTTGTGTCGATTGTTCAACACATATGGCCGCCAGGTGCTCTGATTTCCTGATGCACTCTCTCGACTTCTCATCTGAAACAATTTACAGAATTTCATTAAATTTTACATGAAGTAATAACTCATTGTCCTCTATAAAGTTTCTGTTTTTCGTGTCAAGTGGTCAACAAATTGATAAGGGGTCAATGAGCTAATGCGATTTCGTGTTTTTCCTCTGCAATTACTGCAAAGAATTCCATGAAACCTTACCGAAAGCACGTGCTTTAGTCCTCTACAAAGCGTTTGTTTTTCGTACCGATCGGTCAGCAAATATGGATGCCTAGGTCATCGATTTGCTGAAACATTGTGGACTTTCCCTCTGCATCCACTGCACAGACTTTATTACACATTAAGACACATTACATTATGTAAGTACTCAAGGTTCTCCACTAAGTTTACGTTTTTCGTGCTGATCGGTCAACAAAGATGGAAAGCGATGGCTCTGATATGTTGATGCACTCTGAAACCATTTGCAGAATTACATGTCGTATGTACTCACTGACTTCTACCAAGGTTTTGTTTTCGTGCAGATTGCTCAACGATGGCACTAATAGGCTGACACATGTTCGACTTCCCCTCTCAACTACTTTACATAATTTCACCTTAGAGGATAGTACTCTTGATCCTCTACAAATTTGGTGTTTGTTTTCGTGTAGATCGGTAAACAAATATGGCAAACAAGGGCTTTGATTGGCTGAGGTATTTTCGAATTTTCCTCTGCAACAAATAACAGAATTTCATGAAATTCTACATAAAGTATTCATTGTCCTCTACTAAGTTTGTTTATGTGTCGATAGGTCAAGAAATATGTATAACGAGCTATTTGATGTGCTAATGAGTTTTCGAATTGTCCTCTGCAACCACTGCGCAGTATTCCATGATAACGTACGTACAGGATGTGCTCTACCAAGCATATGTTTCCCGTGCCGATAGGTCAATAACTATTTATGCCTAGGTCACTGATTTGCTGACACATTGTGGACTTTCCCTCTGCAACCACTGTACATAATTTCACGGTTTCAAAGGTTCAGCTTTTCGTGCTGATTGTTCAAGTAAGATGGACGCCGAAGGTTCTGATTGGCTGAGGCATTTTCGATTTCTTCTCTGCAACCATTTACAGAATTTTATGAAATTTTAAATGAAGTTATTACTCATTGTCCTCTGCAAAGTTTGTGTTTGTCGTGTCGAGTGTTCAACAGACATATATAACGAGGGGTCGATTAGTTTTTGTATTTCATCTGCAGTCAATGCAAAGAATTCCATGAAACTTTACAGGAAGGATGTGCTCAAGATTCTCTACCAAGCATCGTATATATCCTTATTTTTTGGGATTCTTTTAGCATGTGTATAGATTAAAGGCTATTTTGAGAAATTTTGATAAATAAACAGTTTTAATGAGAGTATTTTCTTAAACAGACTATTTGTCTTATTGTCATGGCAACATCTTGTAACTTTTATTGATAACTGGAAGGTCTAAAGTGTACATTTTTTTTTTATTCAAAAAGCTATGATCTAGCTTTATCATAAAGAAGTCAAACAATTATGTACCGAAAATGACTGTTTCTATAAATAGCACAATAATTTATGAAAAAAATTAACATTTCACCCCAAAATACAGAGTTTAACTCAAAGTTCAAATTTCTGATTATCTCACTTTTAATTGTATAATAAATAGTAAAAATTATGATGTTTGAATCTTTAGATTCACAACTCATGCGAAAATGAAAAGGTGTATGGTCAATTCGTCCCAATTCAAATTCGTCCCAACCAATTCGTCCCACTTTTTTTTACCGATTCGTCCCAACTTGGTCAATTCGTCCCAACTTTTTCAATCTTCCCAATAGGTCTCTGTTTTATCATATACAATAACACAGGATCGCCGTCCTTTGAAAGAAGTTGGTGAACATTTACATATAAATACAAATTGAACAATAAACGGTCGATTTCTGTGATATTTTAAAGCGTAATTTTTCAAAAGGCGTAACGGTGCACACCTGATGACATGTACATTCACACAAAAAGAACAGGATGCCATGACATTTCCCGCACTAAAAAATTGATAAAGTGTAAATGGTGTATCCTTTGAACTAGCTTTCTTTTTATTTGTCTGATTTAGGGTTGAAAGGGGGGGGGGGTTTCGTTGGAGGGCCTCGGAGAAAAGCGCAGCGATTCAATTGATGTAAGTACCTTATAACATTGTTCTGAATTTATTATCAACAAATGTTGAAAAACTGGCAGAAATGATTATATTTTTGCTTTTTTAAAGTAAGAAAAAATGTTTTTAATTTATTTTTCATTATTTTTCTTTACAGACAGAGACTTTCATGCTGTATGCAAAATGACGCCCTCTCCTCAGCAAAGAAAATACTAGTATCATGTTTTAAGGTCGCTCAGTCTGACAGAGTACCATTTATTTCATGAAGCAACAGTTATGTTAGTTGCAACGATACCGAGAAACCGCTTGTACGGATTGATTTTGTGTACGTGTCAAACAAAGGTCTTCATCACTTTAGAAAACAAGAAAACTATTGATGCAAAGCATCAATTCGCCGGTAGAAATAAGATACCATAAATGTGTTAATGATGTTTTTATATTTTTATCAGATAATACTACATAAAGATAGCGATTCAATTGTGTCTTAGACCATAAGCGACGATTGTAAATTTATAAGTAAATTAAGGTCGAGTTGACTATTAATGTGCAGTTTACCCGCCTTATGATGTCATGCACGAGTTGTATTCGATCTTCTTCTCTTTAGGGTTTATTATTTAGTAATCCCTTCGCTATACTAGTATAAGTAATTGTTTTTTATCGACCTTTTTGCTGATATACAAATGAGAGTTACAGCATTTTTTTTCTAAACCTTTCCTATCATAACACATTAAAAGCATTATATTTCGAGTGACTATCCAAATAAAAAAAGCATATTCGACTATAATAAATATTGAATTACATCACATCCGGTATTGCTTAAATATCATCGAGTATCCTCGAGATTTATTACTAAGAGAGGCAAGAAAAAAAGCGAAACGTTCCGTACAAATTTACATAAGCCCATAGACATTCTTTAAACCTATAGATATAAAACGCCGGTCTCGTGACCGGCGTTAATGACAATGTAGAAGGGTGGGAGAGTGTCATCGTGTGGTTTATAGGTAAAACGAAACTTGTCAGCAAATAATAGGCCTTTCAACGACCGCTAGGTTTCGACTGAGAGTAACGATAACTCGTACTCTAAGTGTCAGAAATCGGGACATTTCGAGCTTCTTCATAAACATAATGGGCAAAAATCACTTCAAATCATGAAATTTCTCATTTATTTATCTCTTTTTGGTTGTTGGACAAAGTTGGTATGATTAAGCACAATACTTTGATTTGTTTCATGTACTTAAAACAAAAAACGGAGAGAGAAAGATAGCACAAATTTGCACATTCGATTTTTAGACCGAAAAAGAAAATTCCTTGTGGTAAAACATTTGAAGGGAGGTAACTCCTTAATAATATCTGTAAAACTCAGGGGCCTTTAAACTAAGAAACGAAATGAAAAGAAACGAAATGAAAGGAAAAATGTATAATTTATATATTTTACCGTTAACTCATTCGTTTACGATCAAATATAGCGGTGATATTTTCCCTTGTATTCTCCTCCCGTGTGCCGCGGGAACCAGTGCGTATTATAGTATCTACATTTCAGCTGTGTTTTAAGAAAGGCCGTCAAACAAAACTAAATGACAAGTTTTAATGTAGGCATAACTGAAACCGATTTCGTTAAAATTTAACGAGGAGCTCTTCGTATATAAATGGGAAAATAATGGCAAAAGTTGAGCAAACGAAAAATAAACATTAAAAATAAAATTGGCAGATTACATGTATGTATCTAGATAAATGTCATTGACATAATATTATAAAAAAAATACATGAAATGTGTCGATAAGTACGCATAACGAAGACAGCATCAATAGTGATCGGAAACTAGCGAGACAAATAAAAAAAATGATAATTATAATAAATTCTAAAAAATAATAATAACTAGATGGCTACTGTTGCAAGCAACAGACGGATTCCTCCTTTATTAGACCTTCCTCGGAACTGAAGTCTTAAAATCCGAAAAAAGAAGATGGAAAAAGAATAGTTGCTTTAGTACCTTATTCACTTCAGCAAATGAGTCAAAATAGCTTATGTCTAATTTGGGACTCTTATTTATATATCAACAAAATAGAAAAAAAAATAAAAATAATAAATACCTTTCATTTTTACGAAACCTTTAAGCTCCATGCTCTATCAATATCAAACCCTTTACAATTACTTTCTCAAAACAGAATTGCACAATGATTTTGCAATGAGATAATTTCTATTAATAGAAAATGACAACAACATAAAAGTACAGATATGTAATGCTACTAAGAAAAAAAAAAGAAACAGAGAACAAGAAGAAAAGAGTTATCTATCTTACTATGTAAATTCAAATAAGATGTACTACTTGTATGAAGAATAAATAGTTAAGGACAAAATCCTGTGAATTTTACGAGAGTAAATGTTTGTTATGACCTTGAAAAAGTTTATTTTACCTTGAACCAAGGTCATGGATAAAAGATAAACATTTAAGTTTATTCTCATCAAGATTCCTCTTCATCTAATCAAAGCTCAATATTTTATCAACAAAAGTCTGTTGTGACCTTGAAATCGAACAAATGACCTTGGGTCAAGGTCAAGATGAAAGGACTTGATGCAAGGAATATTTGCGTCAAGTTTGAACTGTCAAGGACAAATGGTCTTTGTTCTATAGGTAAAAATTTGTTGTGACCTTGAGAATCAAAATTTGACCTTGGGTCAAGGTCAAGGTGAAAGGGCTTTGCTCAATGATTGTATTTATGAAGTTTGAACTGTCAAGGTCAAATAGTCTTTGTTCTATAGGCAAAAGTTTGTTGTGACCTTGAGAATAATAATTTGACCTTGAAACTAGGTCATCATCAATGACTACCTATAAGTAGCCTACCATCAAAGTTTCAAGTCAAAATCTCGAAAACTGTAGGAATTGGCACTGTGCCAATTTAAAGTTCCATTTTCAACTCAAAATAGCGCGAAAACCGTAAATATTTTATCGAGCATGTAAGCGTATAAAAGTTTGCAAATTTACCAAAGAATGATATAAAACAAATTTCGTTCAAATCGTGTGATTAATTTAGAAGTTATAAGAGTTTAAAGATTTGACCTTTGATAACATCTAGCGAGGGCATTGGTTAACTTATTGACAAACAAAAAATAGTTTAAGAAGATCTTTGTATGCTCTTTCTAATAATACCATCCTTTTTGCTCTGTGTTGAAAGACCTTTGAATAAAGTGTCTGGAAATGGAAAGGGGTAAGAATAATAAGAATAATAACAATAAGAATAAAGAAAAGACATTGCAATTACAGAAAGGATTCCGACGGAATAGTCGGAATCCTTAAAAAGTATTGGCCGTACAGACTTACACTGTTAGTTCAAAGACTTCGAGATGTATCCCCTATATATGAATTTTATTCAGAACATTTGCCGACAAAGTAGAAAAAACTTCATTTTTTTTCTGATTTGTGAGCTGCGTGGACAGTAGATGCTGACGTAATGTTTGCGAACGGCAAATACTGATTTTACGGTGCAAACATCCGATAATGTGTTATAGTATTTGAAAATATTTCAATGTTATAAATCTTCTTATCAAAATGAAATTATTTTGTAATTTAACCCCTTGCTAATTAAAGATGTAGGGTGACCCCCCCTGCCCTATCCCCTGCGATAAATGATAAAATCTGCGAATATGCATGATATGCATTGTCTTTTTCTAACATTCATTTTGTTATATTTCTTGTTTCAATACTTTATAGATTTAAAGAACGCTATATACATTTTTATAAGTTTGAATTGAATAAACGTATACTCAAAACATGTCACCTAAACTTGCAAGCGTGGATCTAGAGTATGATGGGTTGGAGATCCGCCGTGATACTTGCAAAAAAGATGAGACTTTTCCAGATTTTTATTTCAAAATCATAGGTATGACAAAAAAGAATTGGATGAACCTTCATAATGGATCATCGATTACAAACTGTTGGTGATCAGATGCGATTTTATCGATTATCAATCGGTTACGCAGAATTATATCATTTACACTCTGAAAGGTGATTTTTTACGACAATAATTACTGCAGCACCTCAAATGAGCTTGTATTGATACATTTTAAGGCTTAATGTTGAAATACACTTTCTATAAAAAAGAATCAGGTTTTACTTATTTAAATATATTCATTTTCTCAAGGCATATGGGGTTCGGTACCTCTCATTTTCTTCTTAAAGGTACGGTGTCCCTGAAAATTGATTAATTTTACAAAATTCTGTTATGCAAAATCTTTCTTTTCATATGAAAATTTGCATTCTCATTTGTATAAATTCAAATTTTCAGACGAATCTAACGCATACATTTGCAGTTATAGCCGTTTATAAACATCATTTTGAATTTGGGTTGTGCAACTCTATAATTCATTCCACTGGCGCCACCTACAATGTATTGCGTTTTTACAATAGCGATATATGGAGATTTAATAATACCAATTCGGCGATACTATGATCGTTACTGCATATTTTCAAATAAAACTTTTCATGGCACCTTTTTTCCTCAATCTAGACCCTTCGGAATAAAATTTACGTTTTAAAATAAATTTATTTTCAGGGATACTGTATCTTAAAAAAAAAACAAAACAAAACAAATTAAAAGAAATAAAAAAACAAAATAAAGAGCATGGAAAATGAGAGAGAGATTGTATTCTTATGACAAATGTAACCATCTATTCCCAAAATTTTTCTGTGACGGCTCACTCCGCTCGCCAATCAAGAATAAAGTTCTATATACATGTACATGTATGGATGACTGAATTAAAAAAAAAATGAAAACTTCATATCTTAAACTTTTTCCGGCTCGCTCCGCTCGTCAGTCTATCTTAAAACGTAAAGTAAACGTATCAAGAAACTCTATATCTTGTACATGCAGTTGAAATGGACCCCCCCCCCACACACACACACACTTCTTAATTAGATCATCAGTCTTGAGATTCAGCTGGGTTTTTTTATTTGCTTGTCAGTTTTTCTGTGAATAATTTCTTCGAGCTGAAACCTTGGGCCCCTCCTGTTCTGAAATCCTAGATCCGCCACTGAAACCGGTTCTTCCTGCATTCCCATGAGAGAAAGTGTCGTAGATGGCGCCACTGAATGACTTTTATGTCTTCCATGAGACAATTCAGAGTTTTTTTTTTCATTTATTGATTTTCATTAGTGTTGTATAATCGTACAAATTTCATGATCAGAATTCTAATCGATTTTTGAAATTCAATTGGGTTTTGATATTTGATATTTTCATAAGAAAGTAGCCAAAAGGGATGATATAACTTCAATAAGTAAGATACTCCTCTGCATGGCAAAACAGTCTAGAAAATATTTCTACCACAAAATGATAAGAATTCGCTCTTTAGTACATGCAAAGAACGGGTGAATTGGCAAAACTAAACTATTACTGAGCTTGTCCTTATTTCTAAAAAAGCTCTGTTCTGTCGGCATAACTGTTTTCTCGGGTAACTCCGTAAATGTTAAATGTTACGTATTTGGGGGGGGGGGGGGGGGTTCCATCCAACCTAAGTGTCTTGTTTAAGTAATTTTATGGGAACAAAGCAAAAAATCCATGCAATTTTCGAGCGAATGAACATCAATGACCTACATGTATTCTTTGAATTCTACGAAGCGTTTGGTCGGCATAATTTTTTTCCGTTACGCATCTCGAGTTGAGGCCAGGGAACTTTGTTTGCCGCATCAAAGTATCTTGAGAATCCGGATCCAATTCATGGTATTCCTGGGCTTACAACGAAACTGACAGAAAATGTACCTGACCTTTCAAATTATTTACGGTACGCATGTAGGTTGAACTCATGGATACCATACCCGAACGTACATTTAAATTATCCGGTTACTTTTCCTCCTTTTCTACGTTTTGAATTTCCAATAATAAAAATCTGTATACATATTTTCTTTGCCAAAGAAAACAATATTTCGTTTCGTTACTTTTCATTTCTTTTCTTGTGCGTTTCACAATTTAAAGGAGCCCGTTAAACTCGGTTAATCCAGAGGTGTCCCGGGAAGCAAGTGTTTGTCAAATAGTACAATTTGAATTGTTTCCCTTCTTAGCAGATTTTATTTAGAATTTGGAATTTAAAATTAATCAAAATTCGCACGTCTTTATCAATTCAAAGTTTTTTAATGCCCTCCAGACACAGATTCAAATGTCATGAAGCACTTTTAAAGGAATGTTCTTGGATTTGAAAATTTAGTTGAAAGGCCTACAAATAAGGTATAATTTTATCATGTACGTTTATTTATAAGCAGAGTTTCTTGTCAACAAATGTCATGCATTAGACACTCTAATACACAAATATAAAAGGATTATCAATCTATTCTTCAAAATGGAATCTAAATGCGTATCATGGAGTCAATTTGTACGAGTCCGACAACATGTCGTTACCTGCGACATTTGTAATAGTTGGACACATCGCACGTGTGGAACTGGTAAAGTATCGTTTAATTACTTTTCACTGATTTTATTTTTTCTTGTTATTTATTATTTTATAATTGAAACACAATTCTTACATATTCATCTTAAACATTGATATATATATATTGATTCCATGATTTGAAAGTAACAAACTTTAAAACTTTAAAATTGTGTTTTACGCAGCTACGTTAAGGCACTCCTCAGAAATGCCGTCTTCAAATATGGCGCGAAATGACGTCAACCTCAGATTTTGACATCATCAACACGGAGTCTATTGTCGTTTGCAAATTTTGATACTCTTTATTGTCATTTATCATCGAGTTAGATCTTTATACATGATTGAATTTTTTGCTGAATATGTTATAACTTTTATCTATAGTAATAATACTTGAATGGCATAACGTACTATACAAATATTTGATGAAAATGCTTGCCTAGCAACCACGTGCGGATGTTACTCAAAGTCTTCGAAAAGCTTGAAGGCTTTATGGATTCTTTTTTTAAAATAGATGATTCGTTTTTTAAACTGACGTTAAACTAACTGATGATACAGCCTTTCAATCTAAACAAAGTGAAAGCAAGGAAATAATAATGATAAGATCATAATAAATTCTCTATATTATACACTGCCATCCATAAATTAGTATACACTATTTCTATTAATGCTGCTGTTAAAAAATGAACAGTTTCGAATCCATTGCTGTATAATTTTGAGGTTGATCCTTATAGAAATCATTTGCAACAAACTTGACCCAAATATTAACATTTATTGAATTTTTATTATTTTTTATATAAAAATGACAATTTTTGAAAAAAAGTTGTGCGATGAAAAAAGTTTCTTTTTTACATTTTCTTTATCACAATTCGCAAATTTGAATTATGTGAAGCCAATTATTAGGATTCTTTCAGGTTCATAATGGAATAATTAGGATTTAACTAATATTGAAATTAGAACGATTTCCTTGTTTGTATAGTTATTTATGGATGGCAGCTAGTGTATTATATATTATTCTCTATAGGCCAAATTTAAAGACGGGAGAGAAAATACTACCGACGACAACTTGAAAAAAAAGGGCTTAAAAATCAAAATGCTGGAAGTTACTAAATAAGGTGGCGTGCGTAACATTCAGATTGGACTTTGTCAACTATAAATATTGTACGACTTGCATTTTCTTCGTGGTATTCTTTTAGATTATTATTAAAATGAAAAAAAAAATAATGATATAAAATTTTCACGTCTCCCTGTTTGTTTGTTTTTTTTTCTCTCTCTCTCTTAGACCACGTAAATTGAATATCACAAGCTAAAATAAAAATTAAGATTTATATGTTAGTAACTAAATGTTACAGAAATAATCTTCTCTTTCCTAATATCACATATTTTGTCTGTACTGTACAAAGCTCTTTTGATAAGTACAAGCATAAACGATATACGGAAACAATGCCTATTGATATTAAAAAAAGCAAGAACTTCGTAAAAATTTTGAAAAATAAAATGTACCCACTGTAAGGATCGAACTCGCGATCACGGAAGTTGCAGCCCTGCGTCATCACCACTACGCCACAGCACCGTTGCGTCAGATGAATAAAATTGTAAAATGCATTTCACTGATTTCCAAAAATTTAATCTTTTCACTTTTTTGATTGAAATACGATGAAATTTTCCTCAATTAAACAACATAGTATTCATTTCATCTTGTCAGGTAAACATTTGTGTTTAAAGGCCACAAAACTGTGAGATCGAAATCGGCGAAGTCGACCTTGATTGTAACAAACTACGAGTTGCTTCCCTTCGCTAGTCACATATACATTTGAAAAAGATATCGTCGTAGGGTGATGGTATAAAATTGCATGGCGCAGGATGAAATTACAATGCTATGTGTTGGGGTCGCGTTAAACTAGTCCGATAGATGGTTGTCCTCCATTATCTAAGTAGGCACTTTGTCGATTCTATCTATGACTATTTAAAATATATGAAAATACTGGGAGTTTAGTGCTGTTCTAGTCATTTTTTTAGATAAAAATCGTCCTTTATTCCAAAAATATAAAAAAGAAGAAAAGTGCGCACTTGAACTCATAAATGACAATACCTACAAGGTATTTTGGTAGTAAGCATAGGACTGTAATTGCAGGAATGGCATTGCGCCAGCTCGTTTTAAACAATTCATTGTTTGCATGTTATAAATAGTTGTCACGTGACTTGTGATGTGGCACATGACATCACTATTGGCTGAATGTGTAGTACAAGCTTAGTGTTAAACACTGATACCAAATACATAAAGAAATTTTATTGGATGATGCCCTTTTTTCATTATTGAAAATGTCTTTTTAAAAATGTCACGAATATTGCAACGTAAAAACGAGGAGTGCCTTAACGTAGCTGCGTATCAGATGTCTAATGATCATCCTACCTATTAATTGTGTATGCATAACAATTATGTAACAAATGTTGGAGAGTGTGTAGATAAAAATTGTGGATAACAAAGGCGTCAATTAACGCCCGCGTCCCGGAGTGAGAGGGCAATTAAATTATGGTGTACCCCAGCAAAGTGCGAGGTATTCCAAAAATAATGTGTCTGAGAGAATTATACAAAATATATATTATGTTTGACAACATCTATTAAAATTGAAACAATATAATACTAATAAATTAAAAAAAAGAAGAAAAGACAGTTGACAGTGTATGAAAACTATACGGTTACCTTGTATGTATTATATAACAGTTTCTTACGATTCTTTTTTTTATAATCATGCATTTTCACTCAAGATTTGATGTGCAGTATAATCATGTATTTCATTTATTTAGTTTAAACATGTTATTGCAAAGGATTGGGCCGCAAGAGAACATTAGAAACGACCCTTTCCTATCAACTAAAAGTAAACACAAATACATGTAATAAGAGGCTGACATATTTTACATCATATTTCAGTATTAGTGTAGAAAATGGTAATTTACGTTTCAGGGATACACATCACGGTCTACAGGGAAGCTGTAAGGACCGAATTAAAGATCCCATTTACATGCGTAAAATGCCTGAATAGTACCCCAGTTTGTGAGAGTACCCGCCTAAGTGTCGGCTCAGTAACGTAAGTTCATGTTTCTTTGGTTACAAATATTTTTTTAAAATAACTTGAGTATTTTGAGTAATGATTATATTCATTTATTTCTTTATAACAAAAATAACAATATCTTTTGAGAAATACAGAAAGAAAAAGCTTAAATTAACTGTTGAATATACAATCTTCTGTTAACATTAATTATGTGTGTTTCAAAATTATTTCTTGATTCTCAGAAGCAGCTTAACAGGACCAGTTGGCAACTTTGAACTTACTCTAGCTGACAGCAGGTAAAAAGCTGTACTTTCTTTTTTTTTTATTTCAAAGATATATATATTTATATATATATAATTGTGTAGAAGCTATCTTTTGATTCCAATTAAGTACTTGGAGTAGTA